>CAUYSK010016340.1:0-47643 GCA_963575035.1 Avahi laniger | reverse complement strand
CCTAGCTCACAGCAACCTCAAACTCCTGGTCTCAAGCAATCCTACTGTCTCAGCCTCCCAAATAGCTGGGACTACAGGCATACGCCACCATGCCCGGCTAATTTCTTCTATATATATTTTTAGCTGTCCAATTAATTTTTTTCTATTTTTTGGTAGAGATGGAGTCTCGCTCTTGCTCAGGCTGGTCTCGAACTCCTGAGCTCAGAATGATCCGCCCACCTCGGCCTCCCAGAGAGCTAGGATTACAGGCGTGAGCCACCGCGCCCGGCCTCCTTTATTTCTTTATCTTGCCTGATTGCTCTAGCTAGGACTTCCAGTACTATGTTGAATAGAAGTGGTGTTGGTGGGCACCCTTGTCTTGTTCTGGTTCTTAGGGGTAATGCTTTCAACTTTTCTCCATTTAGTATAATGTTGGCTGTGGGTTTGTCATATATGGCTTTTATAATTTTGAGAGCTATTCCTTCTATGCCTAATTTGTTAAGAGATTTTATCATGAAAATCTATTGGTGTTGGATTTTATCAAACGGTTTTTCTACATCTATTAAGATGATCATATGGTGTTTGTTTTTACTTCTGTTTATGTGGTGAATCACATTTATTGATTTGCATATGTTGAAACATCCTTGAATCCTTGGGATGAAATCCCTTGGATCATGGTGAGTTATCTTTTGATGTGCTATTGAACTTGGTTTACTGGTATTTTATTGAGGATTTTTGCATCTGTGTTCATAAGGAATATTGGTCTGTAGTTTTCTTTTTTTCTTATGTCCTTTCTTGACTTTGATATCAAGGTGATATTGGCTTCATAGAATGAGTTGGGGAGGATTCCCTGAGGAGGTTTTTCTTATATTTGAGCAGATAGCTAAGCAACTGAGGGTTAAGTTAGATGAATATCTGTTAATGAATGAAAGAGCATTTCAAGCTGGAAAAATAGAGTGAAAGAAAAAAACATCAAAGTCCATTGGCAGGGGTTAAGTAAATTATTGCCAATACATTTAAGAGAAAACTATGCAAACATTAAGAAAGTTGATATCTATTAGTACTCAATGGCATGGAAAGATTTCTTTAATAATTTCTTGAGTTAAAAACAAGCAAGTGTACAGTGTTATCTTATTGATATAAAAGTGTGTGTGTGACTATGTTGGTGTATAAGCAATGTATGTATAGAGAAGTGTCTAGAAAGATGGCTACAAAATGCTCACAATGGTGATTTCTCAGACAAATACAAAAATAAAGATGATTGAATGATATTTATTGTCTGTCTCTCTCCACAGAATGTAAACTCTAAGAAAGCAGGAACTTTGCTGTGTTCACTACATCGTGCCTGCTATCTAGGTACATAGTAGGTACTGCATAAATATTTTTGAATGAATGAATGAAAAAGAAAGAAAGAAAATGTAGAACATATATAGGGACCAAATAATAGTTCAGATTACTGGATTTCAGAGACATATAGGGAAGCAAAGGCGATCAGTAGATGTGTGAGCAGATCTGATTGGGCAGAACCTTGAATCCCAGCATAAAACCAGACTTCATTCTTCAGGAAATGAAGGAGTGGAGGATGGATACCATGTGATTTCATACCACTCCATAGCCTGAAGGACGTTCTTCTCCACCATCTCCCCATACAAAGCAAACAAACAAACTCACTCCCCATGAATAAACAAGACATTCACACGTCTATCAGGCTCCTAACTGATGGAGAGTTTAGAACCAGCTAGGGCTCTAGGGCTTAACATTCTCTTGATGACTGTTGAAGACCCAGAAAACAAAGTGACAATGTTTCTGTTTCCTCATTTCAATCTGTGCACCACCATCTGCTGTGTTGATTTCCATGATGGCTGCCATGGTGAAGGCGGAAAAGGAATGGTCCAGGAAGCTGGAGACTCATCAATGCTAACACAAGATAGACTCACAGCCCTGAGGTCAAGAGGAATTTTCTTTCTAATAGTTTATCTTCAGCAATGCTAGAACTTTGCACTTTTTATACTGAGGACTTGTGTGGGCAAGCACAGACCACTGAATTGGTTTCATTGGCCAACACTTTGTGTGTGGAAAAAATACTACATTATTGTCTCAAAGATTTTTTTTCCCTTTGAGAAGTCCTTAATTATTATTGAAGAGAGTTTTCCTGCTATACACCCTCTCTCCTTCAACCCAACCCCACTAGCAGACAGACTAGTCTTTAAATGTAAATGCTACCCCACTACTCTCCCACTCCAAATCCTTTATTTGCTCTACATTGCTTAGGATAATGATCAAAGTCCCTGGCATGGCCTTTGAAACCCTGCCTATCTCTGGGGCAGTGTCCACCTTAGGCCCTCTCTCCCTTGCCCTTTAAGCTCTAACTCTCTGACCTTCCTTCAGCTCCTCAAATATATTATGCTGCTTCCTAACTCAGACTTTTTCCATGATGTTTTTTATGCCTGGAATTGTACCCCTCCCTTCAACAGTCTCATCAGCTCCCATTCATCCCTCACATTTTGTTATAAATGTCACTACCCAAGGGATGCCCTTTTCAGTCTCATGCCCCAGACCAGGCTGGGTAAATGTAAGAGGCTCTCATAACATCCACCTGGCATTCCTCTAGCGCAGCACATAAATTAATTATAATTGAATAATTATTAGGCAATTATTTGTGCAATGTGAGTTTTCCCCATTGGACAGACTCAGTCAGTGCTAGCATAGTGCTGGCCTGTGTGGCCTTACTTAAACTTTCTTTTTCAGTACTATTCTCATCGCATGATGTCAGTGGGTTAATACATGAGTTGGAGTGAGAGAAAAGTAGTGACTGTCTATTTCAACAAGTTTGGCTACAAAGGAAAGAAGGATGCCAGGGCAACATCTGGAGGGCACTGTGGAGGTGTCTTAGCCAGCTCAGGCTGCCACAACAAAATACCATCGACGACATGACTCAGACAACAAAAATGTATTTCTCATGATTCTAGAAGCTGGAAGTCCCAGCTCAAGGTGCCAGCATAGTCAGATTCTGATGAGAGCTCTCTTCCTGGCTTGTACACAAGACCTCCTCACTGTGGACTTCCTTGGTGGGGAAAGACTGAGTTCTATTCTCTTTCTCTTCTTATAAGGGCACTAATTCCATTATAAGAACCCCACCCTCAGGACCTCATCTATACCTAATTATCTTACAAAGGCCCCATCTCTAAATACCATCACGTCGAGGGTTAGGCTTTGGCATATGAACTTAGAGGGGGTGTCACAATTCAATACATAGAAGTGGTTAAGCAAAGACTTTTTATGGGGAAACGTTTTGAACAGGTTTAAATGATGATGGTAGATGCCAGCAGAAAGCAGAGGGAAGATGCTGCAGGAGAGAGAGGGGATAACTTTAGGAGGTGGGAGGAGAGAAGAGGTCGAGTGCTGATGAAAAGGACGGCCTTATTTAGGACAGAAACTGCTTCCACTGTGACAAACAAGAAAAACAAAGAGTGTGTGTAGCTCAGTGAGAAGTTTTTCATGTGGTGGCAATGAACTAAGAGAGTTCTTACCTAATGACTTATTCTGTTTTTGAAATAACATGCACAGATATATGCTGATATGTACCCCCATTCATATGTTGAAATCCTAACCCCCAGGGTGATTGTATTAGGAAGTGGGGCCTTTGGGAAGTCATTAAGCCATGAGGGCAGAGCCCCCATGATTGGGATTAGTGCTCTTATAAAAGAACCCAGAGAGCTAGCTTGTCTCTTCTACCATATGAAGACACAGCAAGAAGGCACCATCTATGAGCCAGAAAGCAGGCCCTCACCAAATCTACCTTGGTCTTGGACTTCCCAGCCTCCAGACCTGTGAAAAATAAATTTCTGTTGTTTATAAGCCACTCAGTTTCTGGTGTGTTGTTATAGCCGCCCAAATGGACTCAGATAAGAGCCAACTAGGGACACACTGCCTCAGAGTGTGGATGGACGAGGAGAGTTTGTCCTCCTTAAATGTTTGAAGGCACCGAGTGCTTGGGACTATGACATGATTCTCCAGCCTTGCTTCAGGGCCAGTGAGAGGTGGAAAGCTGGTACAAGGTCAGAGAACATTCGCTGGCAAGTGGTTGATATGACGGCCATGGATTGGATTAGGATCCTGGAGACACAAAGGGACTGACTGACAGGGAGAAAGTGAAGAGGTCGAAGAACTTCTGGAATGGTAGAAGATTATAGTCACAGACTAGGATGTTTAAGTGCAAGATTTCAGAGAAGTTGCTATTCCTGGCAACACCACTAATGAATGTAAAGCCTTAGAAGTGAGTGGCTGAAACGAAGAAGGGTAGAGGTCCTGGAAATTGAGAAGATGGAGATTGGAGATCTGTCTCTCAGGGTCCAGGGTCTAGTGCCCAGACTGGGCCACACTGGTGAACGGCCTTCCATACACAGTGGCCTTATAACAAGGCCTATGTCCCTCTGGAGGGCCCTTGTGCTCCACATGGTTATCACAGGTGTCAAGGGAAATGGTCAGTCTCTCCCTCTCCTCTTTCTTTGTACCTACCAGCACTTCACATCTTGAAGCTCTTTGGGACAGACACAGCGATAGAAAAAGATAGAGGAAGCAAGGAACTGATAAAGAAGGGTCACACAACCACTGAAACCACAGCATCCAGATGACATTGACATTTATCTGATATCCGATTCTTGCTACTGGCTCCCAAGACAAAATGGAAATATTTGTCTTATAACAACTGTTATGGGACACCTTTGGTAAAATCCTCCTTTAGGACCTGCCACTGCCAACACTGCCACAGAAACAGTTTTCCTTCATACAGGGAAGGTTGGGATTAACAGTGATGATAACTATTGTTTTACAGCAAGAATCACCAAGATTAGAAAGTGCCCCACAACCATCTCCCTCACTCATGGCAGACATCACTAACAGATCACGGCACATTTTACTACAGAGATATAGTTTTAGAATCAAGGTGCCAATAAAACTCATTTTCCAGACTAGGACACTTGGAGAGTGAAAGGAGATACTAAAAATAATTAAATACATGGATTATTGAAATTTTTATTTATTGACTGACTAATTGGTTTTATTTTTTGGTGGAGCTATAAATTTGTTCTACCCACAAACTATTTTCAAAGTTATTTTTAAAATAACATTTATGTGCATGAAATCAAAACAAAAAAACTTATTCATATTGATTTTCTGAATGTTTGAAAATAATATAAATAAGAAAATTATTCTTGGCATATATGTACACATTTTAATCAATTTTTGGCCATGTCTACCTCTAATACTGTATCACTGATATTTCTATGAAGAATACATTTTTGATACAATCGAATCTTTATCTTGCAGTCTGCAAATCTTGAAGTCTGCAAATTACTTGCAGTCTTCTTCTATATTGCATTTATAAACAATAAATTTTAAATTCTTAACACCTTTGCTCCTTCTAGTAAACTTAGAGTAAGTTCTGAGGAAAAGGACATTCTTTTCTGTTATTTTTCTTGTTGAAATGTTTAATTTTAGCCCAAATATTTTTAGAGATTCTGTCACTCTGCCACTATTTAGAGTACCTTTCTTTGATAAATATTTTTATAAGATAAAACTTTCCAAATAAGTTCTCTATGATTCTTTTGAATATTTACCATATCTTGATCTCAGACCTTCTCTAGTTTATTCCATCAAAAGTTTCAACCCAAAGTTTGAGATATTCTAAAGATCAATTACAGAATTTCAAAGTGAAATCAGTTCGATGTTTGAGGCTTCATTATGTAATTTGTTCAGTTTCTCCCTGTTTTGTAGGGATATATTTTAATGTTTACCTGTTGCAAACTTTGCATTTAATAAGTCTGTATATTTCTAAGACCTTCAAAAGCTGCAGTATTTTAGTTTTTAAGGGTTTGGTTTTTTTTGTAATCTGTTGATTGCTCTGATTAAAGATTTCAACATAAAGATTTTAAGAAAAAGAAATCAAATTAGAAAATTCACAATCCCATTTTAGGACACTAAGTAATTAAAGTAATTGTTTAAAAGCACAGGCATTTCTGAAATCTGATTGGCGATGGGCAGCAAAAGGATAGTGCGTACTACCATTCTGGTTCATTTCATTTTGTGTTTTAGTTACTCTTTGTGTGTTAGTGTATATGTCTTAGTCTGTTTTGTGTCACTATAACAGAATACCTGTGGTTGGGTAATTTATAAAGAAAAGAGGTTTATTTAGCTCACAGTTCTGCAGACTCAGAAGTTCAAGGGCGTGGCCCTGGCTTTTGGCAAGGATTTCATGCTTTGTCATACGTGGTGGAGAAAGCTAAAGGAGAAGCAGACACATACAGAGACAAAACCTGAGGGAGCATCCCGCTCTCCTGGGAACTAATCAATTCCCACAAGAACTAATCCAGTCTTACCAGATGGAGGACTCACTACTGGAAGGATGGGAGAATTGGCACTAAACTATTCATGAAAGATCCACTCCCATGACCTAGACACCTCACACTCATCCCCATACCCAACACCACCCCTCTGGGGATCAAATTTCAACATGAGTTTTAGTGGGGGGAAAAATTAAACGATAGCAGTGTAATTTTTTTTTTATAAATTTTGGCATATCTATTTTTTAAATTGGTTGAATATCACAACTTCTTTGGATGAATTATAAATTATGTGGGTACCAAAATCAATTCCAAGCTCTGATGTCTGTTTTGTAGGGTTCATAATTTAGTAAAAACATTGTTTTTATTGTGACAATAAGCCTCATCAAATTGATATTTGTATTATCGCCCCAAAATGAATACATTTAATGTCAATGGGGAACTTTTATATTTTCAATAAAATAAAGTGTTTCACTGGGCAGAATGATTTCCAAAAGCTTTATTTAAATTCCATCAATTGCACGAAAAAATTCAACCCATTAGTGGGATTAGCTGATCTTTTATTTAAGGTGTCTGATGGCATTGATATAAAATTGGCTCCATTTGACTGTATGCCAAGATGGTCTTCTGACGATGGAGCTGACCCAGTAACAGCCATGAACTTTTCGTGCAAGCATAAGAAACTATAGAATCCAAAATGAGTAAAATTAATTTAGAAGAACAATTATTTCACTTAAATGAAAAACCATGCTTCACATACTAAACTATAAATGCACTTTCTGTAGTCCCGTGTGTTAAATATTTTCTTTGGGCATAGTTTTCTTAAAATAATTACTGACTTAAATAGATTTACAGCAAAATTCAAAGCTTGTTACCACTGTAACAAGAGTGTTCAGATTGTCCTCTGGAGGAGGGCTGCTCAACTCTAGGTCCTGCGTTTATCACATGTGTACCTAATCTACAATTTTCCCCCGTTCTCCACTGATCCTGCCGACTGGCAACCTGGTGACTTGATGCATCTTAAAGACTGCAGTGAGAGCCACAGCAAAGCTGGAGAGGACAAATAGCTGCCAAGTATTTCTCCCTCCACTAAGATGTGAGGAATTGACATTCCCTAACAGCATGTGTCAGAACCCACTGTTTTTCAGCAAATGTTTTGCATGCTTTCCTTGAAAGGAAGGACTTAGTTAAATTGTTTCAGGAAAATGTTGGGCATAAAGAGACAGGTTATAGCTGGTTGTCTTTCAGGTTAACCCTATGTTAAGGAGAGAACAATGCTACTCACTGAACATGAATCTCACATGCTGTTAGACAGGACCATGGCAGAAGCTGGAAATAATCAAGTGGAGGTCCAACAAGCTCATCCCAGCATTCTTTAATGCAAATATTAATGACACATCTTTAAAAACATGAAAAAATCCAGGACAAATACAAACTAGGTGGGATGCCCAGACATCAGGAGTAACCAATACTGTCACGAGAAAGGAAGCATGTTTCCACCCTACTAAGAACTGGTCTCAGCCCAGCTGTTTCCAGGGACCACTCCCAACTGATGGGAGTTGACCCACAGGATGAAACTCCCTAGGACTCCTCAGACTCCAGACAGCCTATGAAGTGTTATCTACTTGGATTTATTTTGTTTGCAGGGAACCGAACCAGCAAGTCTTTATATTCTATGTGCTTTTACATAAGGATTAGAAGTGTTCTTAACTGGAATTGCTGGTATCCAATGCTCTCCATTCGCTCTCTCAGGGGTCTTGACTAATGTTCCTACCATGCTGAATGTGCCCAAAGGCTAGGAGGCCGTGCTCTGCCACACCTCTAAACTTCTGCTCCACTGAGTTATTTATCCATTCCCGTATCTGTCAAAGCCAAATCATACTTGTTATTGTAGCTACCTAATTAAAAATTACATGAACTGATGAAATGTGATTGCAAAAAGAAAATCGTTATTTCTTTGAAACATGTACTGAATTCTTTGGAAAGACTCGAAAAAGGCAAATCACTAAAAAGCTCACTAAATTAGGTGTGGGTGAAACTACTATCAAAATTGGGATGGGGGAGGTCCCAAAATTATAGAAAGATTCTGCATTAGGTTTCTTTACACATTTTAGGTTCTTGCTCTGCTTTGAAGAAACTGGAAATCATAGACTGTAAACAACCTAATAAATTGTGTTAATAAAAAGAATTAACATGTGTTGGGCTCTTCTATGTGCCAGATGCTGTCCCTTACATATGTCATTGGACACTGTCAACAAGCATAAAAAGGAAGTACTTTTATGATTCCCATTGTACTATTATATTAAATATTGGGACCCAGAGGGGTTAATGTTCAGTAATTGTCCAGTGCCAGGATGGTAGATGGTGCAGCCAGGAGTAAATTTTACAACTGTTGGCTTCAAAATCTATGAATACTCCGCATTGCATGTCTTGTTCCTGGAGACTAAATTCTGAAAGAAAAAAGTTATCCAATAAAGTTTCTGAAGCAGTTCATCAGGTCTAGATACGGAACAGTGACCATGAATATAGGTGTATTTTCAGGAACCCAGAAAATCTACCAAGATCTTCCTCCCTCTCCTCCCTCTTCCACCTCCTGCCAGCTGAATCTGAAATTATTTTTTCATCCCACAAATAGAGGTGCAAATGTTCTCTGGGAGAGAGGTCAAGGGATCGCTGCAAAGTACATCTGCTGCATTTTGAAAAACCTGACAATGCTTTGTCAACCAATGGCCAGAGTAATAACCAAGTTTTGCTAAATTTGCAGCTGCTTTTACCAGCCTCTCTAAAATTTTGTAAATGACCAATGAAGTTTCTGGCAGACTTCTGGGCTAGGGCAGACAGAGATGTCTGGAGAAGTATTCCAGGCAGCAGAGAACCTAGGAAAGGGGACACAAAATGGAGCTGGTTCATACTTTGCCAAGTGACCAAATGATAACTGTGGCCATTTAATGAGTACCTACTAGTTGTCTGGTAATTTATGTGGTGTGGAGAGAGATTAAGGAACTTGCCGAAGCCATACAGTTACAGCGGCAGAACTGTGCTTCCCTCTTTTACCGCCTCCCTGAAACTTACTCCCAGGGAAGAGCAGATGTCCCATTGAGAAGCTACAGAGGCTGGGGCTCAGAGTTAGGGTTGGGTATAGAAGCCATTGCCCTGAGGATCATGCCCCTCCCAGAAGCTAGGAAAACCAAGGTCCTAGAAGCAGTCAGAGGCCAAGAACAAAGAGCAAGACCTGGGAGCTGGGTTGGGAGGGAAGCTACTTGCCATTATTGCAAGGATAATACATATTCTTTGTAGAAATGTTGGAGCCCATGGAAAATAGAAAAAAGAAAACATTTCAATCAACCAAAAGGCCACTGTTGATATTTTAGTATGCTATATCTTTTCAGTTTTTTTCGCTTTGTGAACATGTGTTTTGTTCTTTACGGGATGGGACAATATGCTTTCACTTACTAATATTGGGTAAACATTTATCCACATTATTAAAATTCTCCTGCAACATTATTTTTAATGTCTGCATAGTGCTCCAGGATGGGGAAAATGAGGACACTAGAACCTAACTAGAACCTAACCCATCTGGGATCAAATTTTAGCGTTGCCATTTCCTAACCATGTGACAAAACTTCTCTTGTCTCTGTGACACCCCACTTCCCCTGTGCACACGTGCAGACACACACACACACACACACACACACACACACACATAGGAATAATAATAGGACCTTTTCCTAGGTGTGTTGTAAGGATTATACGAGAAAACAAATTGAAAACATTTAGCACAGTGTCACATAAATGTTAACTATAATCATTACTGTAATTAACTCAACCAATTCCCTATTCTCAGACATTTGAGTTTTTCAGGTTCTCATAATTATAAATAAGATGCAATGAACACCATTAGAGAGAAATCTTTGTGCTTTTCCATAATCGTGTCTCAATGTAAAATTACTGGATCACAGGGTCATAAAGTTTGTAAGCATTTCACGCATACTGTCAAATGATTTTTCAGGAGGTATGTATTGATTTATAATTAATTTGAATGCCCCTTAAAGGAAGCTGGCTGTGAAATCAGGAACTGACTGCATTATGAGAAGGGAAGCAAGGAGCAAGCAGCATCTGTAGGTTAATCCCAGAATGTGAGATCTGACGAAAAGGCCTGCTGCCCTTTCTTCTTTCGACTTTAGAGTCAGGCCCAGGGTCTCTTGTGGGAATGGGCCTGAAAAAAGGTGCTGGGCACTGGCCGACACTGAATTGAGGGAGAGACGGGCAGAAAGTGTCAGAAGATATTGGAAAAGGCCTCAGTAGGTCAATAAAAACAAACCCCATGATTTGCTTCTTGAGATTACTTTAAAGTATTACTAATTAATGCCAAGTATTATTTATACATTTTAATTTAGATGCCACTTCCAAATTGTAATTAAGTCATGTTAACAGCATACATGTATAATTTTATGACATGTAGAATACATTGAATTTTCACACTGTGACTGCCCTTTTTTCTGAGATTTTTATACGTATTTTTAAAATGTCTTTTTTAAATTGAAATGATATTAGGGAGTAGGGTACTTTATTAATAAAATCCCTTAATTGGCAAATAAAAGTTGGCCACCCCCAAGTTTAGCTTTAAACTTTATTGGCCCCTGGAATCCATGTGTCTGGCAGCTAATGCCTGGGTCTTTAAGCCTTCATTTGTCCATCCAACATTCAGTGAGTTGCTGCTGAGTGCAAGATGAATAGGAATCCTTCTCTGGACTCCAAAGAGCCCGTGGTCTTTGAGTCACACATTGTTGTACCACCAAAGAGGGCATGTTGATTCTGGAGGGACAGGCAGGGGTGAGAGCATGGGATCACAGTCCATCACAGGGTCCCCTTCTCCTCTTAATTCTTACAGGAATTGGTTAACTCATTATTAATTATTGGAGACCTTGGAGAAATAAAATTCACTACAATAAACATCTCCTTATAGTTGCAAAATGCATATTTCAGAAATTATAAGGAAAAAATAAAACAAAATCTAGGACAAGGGTAGAGATAAAATATCTCAGACATCGAGGTTTATAACTGTAAGCAGAAGAAGAGAGCCACATGTTTTAAAAAGATATTTATTAAGCAATTACTAAACATTGTTTGGTTAAGGACACCCAAAGGAAGGAAAACCTATGCCTAATTTCATAAGTCAGCTAGGTGAGAGCTATAGTAAACTCTTCTTTAACAGTCACAAAGCCCTACAGAAAAAGAATCCCAAATGAAAACATCATCAGTAACATTTATGACACATTATAACAACTATAACAACACAAATCAACCAAGTATTAAATTCTATACAGACCTAGAATACACCTTATGTCAGTGAAACAGGAGATTATGCCATTTGGATATGTTTATATGAACAAGTGTTTTCTAGTATACTAAACCTATAGTGCTAAAATGGAAAAATGTAAGTGTTTTTGTTGTTTGAGCCAGAGAAATGTTTTGAATTTGAGATGTTAAAGCCGCAGGGAATCTTTCAAACCATTTTCTCCCAATGGTTTCTCTATAACTAGGGAAGAGAGGAGTTCTTCTGGAAAGAATATTTGTAAACAGTTTGGTGGAACTTTCTGCGCATTTATGAGGCATGCTTTTTGAAGGGTTTATTGGCTTGCCAGTTGTGAGGGTAGTTGATAGTCCCTTGAGCAAAGGTATATACTGCAACACAGCATAAAATATTCAGTGGAATTCCAGCAAATATCCAGACAACTGGGAGGAGCATAGACAAACCAGCTTTTGTTTTTTTTTTTTTTTAGATGATGATAATTCTGTCACTCAAAATGGCTAGCCTCCGGCATCCTGAAAGAATCTGAATTCAAAAGGAAAAACACAAAAACAAGCCTCATCCAAGCCTCCTTCCTCACCTGCTTAAAACTTAGACCATTGCCAAGATTAACATGACTGAATTCATTTAATGTGAATAAATGATGTGAGCTTAAAGCCCAGAACATTGCTTTCTGTTGATTTTGACTAGCAGTTCATTCTCTAGATAAAAAATATTTGTGTTATCAATTTGCTGAATTAACATGGATCACTAATCATCTAGTTAAGTTACAGTTGTATATATCCTGGCTAGTGTCGCAATTTAAAATTGCAAAGAAATCATAGGAGAATCATTAGCTACTAAACATATTAGACATTTTAATATTATCTTTATTCTTTAATGACATTATTTATACTATATACAGTGTTTCTGAAAGCAGAAAGCTCTATCGTCTTCACTCAGACTTTGTAACAAGAAATTTTGACACAAGTAAATATGTATGTCACATTTTAAAGATGTACAAACTGTTTTTGAAAAGACAAGAGATTGTTTTCAGGCACCAATCTTGCAAAAAAAAACTCACAGTTTTTTTTTAATACTAAATTCAAGTATGTGGATAAATAAAAGATAGTGAAAAAAATCACTAAAACTGTCAACATTGAACTAAAAATTATAAATTATAATGATTTCAGGTTCTTAATGAAAGCATTAGCATGAAAAGCTAGTATTTCAAGTCAAATCCCATCACAACAACTTTCATTGCAATAAAAAGTTAGCTATAACATGGTTTTCAAGGTGTGGCCAGGCACTGGAAGTGTTTCTAAATCTATTTACTGCAAAACTTCCAATTTTAAATAACTCATGGCAATGAATGTTTTTCTTAAAGCAATTATTAAAAAGTTCTTGCTTATATAACAATTATTTCCTATTATAATTAAAATGATCTGATCCTTGATTTTGTGGCATAGTGTAAGATGCAGCCACAGAAATCTCATTGCTAGATAACCAGGAAAAGGGAAACAGCTGGATTTCAAAAAGATTCCTTATTTTCTCTAAATTAATGAAGAATGTTATGAGTGTAATTACCACTAGCAGATACATTAACTGTTTCTACAAATTTGTCTGGTTCAAGTAGGAACAGCTCATTTCAAATTGATTTTGAGTCAAATACCCAACAACACAATGGGATGACAGCTCCTTGAAATGCTGAGGAGCAATTTGATCCAGTGTCAAACAGAGATGTTTACTTAATGATTTAAAGATATTTATCGATTACTTACTGCAACATAACACATGAGTGATTGTGAGATGATTAAGGATAAAATCCTTGGCTT
Source organism: Avahi laniger (assembly GCA_963575035.1). Taxonomy (NCBI): domain Eukaryota; kingdom Metazoa; phylum Chordata; class Mammalia; order Primates; family Indriidae; genus Avahi; species Avahi laniger. The sequence goes on along the minus strand of CAUYSK010016340.1, from coordinate 34,198 downwards.
ATTAACTGATAGAATTTAGAACATACCAGGCACATTCTAAATGCTTGTGAAATCATGGACTTTTAGAAACAGTTTTCCTAATTTTAAGTTCCTCTTCCCCGAGTCTTAAATGATTTATGGAATATGATAACATAAAGAAGTTACAAACAATAAAAGGCAATGGAACCGGAGGACAAATTAAAGCTCCCTTTCTCTAAACATATGCTCTGAATTCCCAGATTGATACCAGTGAAGGACAGTAGTGGTCCCTGCTATGTAAACTATTCCCTGGAAGTGAGTTAGGACAAGACTAGACGTGAACCCACAAGAGAAAAGGGGACCATTGAACAGCTTAAGCAACTGATTAAAAGTTGGGATTGTTTTTCTTCAAAACAATCAACTGTGTGATGGAAGTCAAGCTTTTTTTGTTTGTTTCCTCTCAAGTAGGATATAGCTGTAGACAAAAACTCTAAGGCTTCAGGAAACTGAATTACCTCTTTGGAATTTACTGGGCATTATCCAAGACAATAATGCTAAATGCCCTCATTTCCCATGTACTTAAATGAGTCAATGTGCCTTTTAAAAATATTGGTGCACTCCTAAGAATTAACTGAATAATCAACTTGCTAAAGTTCTGCATTTAGGACGAAACTGATGGTGCAGTTTCAGTGTGTAAATGAATTTCAGAAATAATTTTCTAGAGAAATAATTCTAATTATGATTATGTTTTGATGTTTCCAAAATAAATAGTTAATCAATTATTCTGGCATGATAATCTTTTCTTTTGATGGGAGAAAAACAATCATGGCAGTAATTTTCCTAAATGGCTCAATCAATTCCATAGTTTAGAACCAATAACTTCATGTAGGAACTGCTTATATGACTTATTATTGCATAGGATTATGCCAAAATCATTTTTGAAATAATATATTAAATATGCAAAGGGTTGACTATACAGGGAGAAAAGTCAATAGAAATGAAAATTTTATATTTATAACCAAAATGTAAAACATTTAGTTGAAAATGTCTACTCATTCATAATTATGACAGAGAGGCTGGAAATCCCAGTGAACATATCTATCAGATAAACAGAGAGGTGTGAACAGAAAAAACTAATTTGAGGACAGGACATGGAATAGACATTTTGAAATAAATGTCTATAAGATTTGTTAAAATTTTGAATATCAACAAGCAGTAGCATTTAGAGGATTTCATTTTTCCCATGGGCCTGCTTTCACTGTTTGAAAAATTTCTACATCCAGTCAATTTCCTGTAAGCTTGCCAGAATGTTATAAATTATTCCTTTATTTACAAATCAAAACTTATGATTGGCTTAAGTATTTGTGTTAAGCCAAATAAGGCAGTTTATGATTACCTATAATTTTTATAAAGTTTCATTTCCTGACTATTAACACATATAATTCAACTTAATTTAAAAATGTATCTTACATGTTTCATAGCCATTCTCTTCCAAGCATGAAGATTAGGACATTTAGGTGTGATTTTTAGGATTCGGCACTCTAAAATTCTGCTATGCTAATTTCACTGTAAAAACATTTCAGGGGAAGGATATTTATTTTTAAACATTTTATATAAGGTGAATAATAATTTTGAATATACTCTAAAGCTGCATTATTCAATGTGGTAACCTCAAGCTACATGTGGCTACTGAACACTGAAGAACTGAATTTTTAATTTTAATTAATTTAGAGTTTAAAACTTATAGTTGTTTTAGTTGTTGGAAAGCTTTTAAGTGTATTTAGACAACTGAGGTTGAGGTTGTGGAATCTACTTTGTCATCTGTAAATTTCATGAAATCTAAGTGCATCGAGTATTACTGATGAAAACTTAGTGTATAGATCGAGGGGTTCTGTAAATGTGAAAGATATGCCAGATTTCAAAGACTTGGTGTGAAAAAAGGAAAGTAAATTTCTCATTAATAGGTGTTATATTGATTACTTACATGCCTTACATTATATTTCCCTTAGATGATACTGTTCTAGAGCTTTATGAAAATTGTTGGTTTTTATTTATTTTTTATTATTTATTTATTTATTTTTTTTTTTTTTTGAGACAGAGTCTCACTCTTTTGCCCGGACTAGAGTGAGTGCCGTGGTGTCGGTCTGGCTCACAGCAACCTCACACTCCTGGGCTCAAGTGATCCTCCTGCCTCAGCCTCCTGAGTAGCTGGGACTATAGGCATGCGCCACCATGCCCGGCTAATTTTTTCTATATATTTTTAGTTGTCCAGATAATTTCTTTCTATTTTTTTAGTATAGATGGGGTCAATTTCTTTCTATTTTTTTAGTATAGACGGGGTCTCGCTCTTGCTCAGGCTGGTCTCGAACTCCTGAGCTCCAACAATCTGCCCGCCTGGGTCTCCCAGAGTGCTAGGATTACAGTCGTGAGCCGCTGTGCCCGGCCAAAATCGTTGGTTTTTAAAAGTCAGGTTTTAAAATTTTTATTTTAATGTCATTCTTTTAACCAAATAATTTCAACCATTATGAAAAAGCAAAGCAAATCTAAATCAGATTTACCCACCAAGAATTGCCCTCATCACCCACTCTGCTCTTCTTCCTTTCTTTGATTTGCAAAGCCCTCACCAGCACCAGCAGTAGAATGCAAAATCATAGGCAGTGAATATGCAGAAATAGTTTATGAGAGCACTGATGAGTGTGCAATCAAATCAAACTGCTCACACCCTACAAATTATGTCTTTTCTTTCCTCTCAATTGTTTCCAGATCTATGGGTCCCTAATTCCAAAATTAATCTTCAGCTTCCTCCCAAAGTTCTGCTGTGCTATGGCTTCCGGTTTAGAATAATAAGCGGTGACTGTGCTCAGCAATGTGCCGGGTCATGTATTAATACTAGATTCTGTCCAGGCCCGAGAACTTTCATCCTTCAGAGTGGAGAGCTTTCTCTGGGAGAACGGTTCGAATCCCAGAAGTTTGAACAATGCCACCCGGTACTTCTTGGACATGATGTTGTACAGAATGGGGTTGATGGCAGCACTGAGGTAGAAGAGGACAAAGGACACGAGGTTGCAGTACTGACTGATCTGAGCAATCTCCAGGGATCCAGGCTCAAAAGATTTGGAAAATAAATAGCGCCCTACGTGGAAGGGCAGCCAGCAGAGGATGAAGGCAAACACCACTACAGCTAAAAGGACAACGGGAGAGAGAGAGAGTCAGGTCAAGAAATGTCATAGCAAACCACATTCTATTTTTAAGACTTAGTTTGTTTTGATTATGTATTATGCCCATTGACTCAAGAAAAACAACTGTGTTCTGCTTTTACCCATTCCTACACTTTATTATAACAAAGATTGAGTCTGTCTGGACCAAAAGTTTAACAATTTTTACTGAGCTTCCCAGTCATTTCTATTTAACAAATATTTCAGTGATTTTGCGATTAAGTTGACATATTGACTCAACTGATGAGGCCATTTGTTCACAATAGTCCACCTCTTTATATGTGTTAGACACAACACAAACATACGAGGTAAAGTGGTTATACTCAACCATAGCTGTGTATCAGTTTCCTGGGGCATTTTTTTTAAGCAATGCAGATTCCTTGGATATAGTATGGACTCACTAAATTAAAATGTTTAGGAAGGAGATCAGGGCACTTGCTTTTTCTTTTTTAAGTTTCACAGAGGACTGAATGTGCAGTCAAGATTAAGAACCACTGAGACGGATGATTCTATGCTACTTACAATAGGCATAAGTAAGGCATGAAACGCCATTAAACCAACTAACATTAATTATCATCCACGCAAGTCTTCATTTTGTCTATGTAAGATAATTTTTCAAGACTTGTAAATTTTTAGACTAAGGTTTTAAAATTCAGAAATCAAAGGAAAAATCACAAAAAATAGTATTTTAGTCCCTGTACTACTTTAGTGATCTCCTTCAAATTGTCAAAGGAGAAGAAAATTAACATTGGTGTTGAGACACCAGTAAGAAAATTAATGGCTTAAAAAATAAAATTAGAGGAAATTATTCCACTTACCCTTAAAACTAAGTTGCATAGTAGCAATTTGACTGCCATGGTAGCACTGTGAATCTCATAGATGAGAGCTTAGAGTCCCCTGGAGGATATTTGCAGGTTTACAATGTATGAGTCACATGAGAATCACAGTCTAGAAAATAAAATCTTTGATATTCCTTGAATAAACTATATCATTTTAATATGCAGGATCCAGGAATTGTAAAATTGCAAATATCAAATCATCCTGGAATCACTTCTAAGAAGCATTAAATATGCCAAGGAGTATGAAATATTGACTATAATATCTGAATAATAAAATATACAGGCTCTGGTTCTGAAAAAGTGTGTAGAATTAATATTTTGCTTGGATGTGAACATATTTCGTGTTGTTTCACTTGTACCAAACATACAGTTAAAGAAGTCGAATTCATACAATAAATATTCAGCACACTTTAGTTGTGACATTGCACCCAGATGTACCTGCAGTGCCATTTGGGAAGGGGGTAATAAGTTCTGTCGGATTCCACAAAGTCTCCTTTTCTTTTGTTGGAGCCTTGTTTGTCTTACTCTTACCTTATCGTGGTCTATCCTACCGGAAATTATGAAAACAAATAGAGACCCCACTGATTTGTCACTGACTTCCTCACAAAGCTGTATAAACAGCAGCAGGGTAAACAGAATTGATGAGATTATCTGAAAACAAATCACAATATTGAAAGAAAAACAAATCAGCTCTAACAGAATTATCCAAATTGATCACATCTTTGGTTAAATTTGCCACTGAATATTTTTTAGATCCAATGCCTGCTTTTCTTAATGTAACTTAGATACCCACAAATTCTATTTGAGGTGGGAAGCTTAACCTTACTTTTAACCCTCGAAGACCACAATAGACTTTTATAAAATGTCTTTTGAAGCAAGTTTCTAGGCTGATATAAAATTCATTTTAGGGAAATAAAAAGGTGGGGGCATTTCTCCATGAAAGAGAAAGAAGAGACACAAAGACAGAGACACAGACGGGTAGAGATCAAAAGAGAGAGTCAGGATAGTGACAAAGTAAGGGGGGACGTGGACAGGAAAAGAGTAATTGAGAGACATGCGAAAGTCAGAGACTGAGAGAGACAGGAGAGAGAGAGAGAGACAGACAGAGACTTGGGGAGAAGGGGAAAGGCACAGGGAAAGGAGGGGACCCGGGAGAGAAAGCCCGAGGGCACCCGCGACCTACCCAGCATTTTCACGGTTTGCTTGTGGTTCTTGTCTCTGAGCGAGGCTCCCACCGCCGCGTCGCCGCGCCGCCTGCGCCACAGCTTCCTGCCGATGAGACTGTAGAGGACCGTGAGGCAGAAGACGGGCAGAAAGAAGAAGACGCTGGACACCCACACCATGACCGTGAGCAGTCCGGAGCGCACCGCGAACTCGGTGGCGCGGCACTCGTTGGTGTCCCGAGGGTCAGTGCCGTTCTCGTGCTCCACCCCGACTAGCACGAAGATGGGCCCGGCGCTGCAGAAGGCCAAGGCCCAGATGACTAGGATGACCAGCTTCACTCGGCCCTTGGTGACCACCACCTTGGCCCGCAGCGGGAAGCAGATGGCGAAGTAGCGCTCGACGCTCAGCGCGGTGATGGTGAGCACCGTGGCGTAGGTGCAGCTCTCGCTGACGAACTGGAAGAGTTTGCAGAGCAGGTCGCCGAAGTTCCAGGGCCGGTACTGCCAGAGGCGGAAGAGGTCGAGCGGCATGCAGAGGAAGATGAGCAGGTCGGAGAAGGCCATGCTGGACAGGTAGAGATTGGTGGTCGTGCGCAGCTCGCGGAAGCGCGACACCACCAGCATGGTGAGCAGGTTGCCAGCGATGCCCACCACGAAGAGCGCCACGCAGGTAGCTGTGACGCCCGCCAGCAGCGGCGCGGGGAAGAGTAGCTCGTCCGCCAGCGAGTCGTTGTCGGGAGGACTGTCCCAGCCCAGGTCCGCCAGCGTGAAGTTGGACCCGGTCTCCTCGCTCGGCGTCGCGTTCCACATGCTGCCGGCTCAGCCTAACTGGCTCTGGGACGCGGCTGCGCTGGGAGGCCAGAGGGAGCTGGTCCCCGAAGAGGTCCCCTCAGGCGCGGGGAAGTGCGACGGAGGAGCGGTGCGCGTACAGAAAGGATGCTTGGAGAAGAAAGAGAGGGAAGTGAGGTGGGAGGGGAGGGGCGAGAGGGAGAGAGACTCGTCGTAAAGAGAGTGACAGAATGACCCACGGCTTTCTCTGGCACCTCCCCTTTCCTCACCCCTTTTCCCCAAAGTCCCTCTCTCCCAACCCAGCCTCCCGCAGGCGCCCTCACACCTACCTGTCACCGGAGCTGTCCGGCCAGCCCCGCCTCCAGCTCGCGTTCTCGGTTCAGCTCCATCTCGGACTTCTGAAAGCGTCCCAGCGCGTGGGGACCGCAGAGACCCGGCGCTACCAAGCGGGAGTGTGAGGAGCTCTCTTCCAAGCCTCGGGCGAGTGTGGCCCGAAAGGACAGGTCACACCCGGGGGTGGGGGTGGGGACAGTGGCAGCAGCGGGGAGGACAAGGTCAGCTGCGGGGGCCTCAATTCTTTCTCCACAGGGGGTAGAGTTGGTTGTGGACCCGGTGGGGAGAAAGAGCCAGCGTGCCTCTCTCGACTTGGGAAAGGGATTGGTTAGGAAGGGAAAAAAGGCCTTGCGTTTGCATTGGACCTAAGAGGAGACCGGTGCGCACCAGGGAAGGTCCTAAAACCAACCCGTCGTCGTGATAGCAGGAGAAACGGGTTAAGAGACGTGACCACTTGACCGAGGTTACACAGAGAACTGGGGACGCGGAGGCCGGAGTTGGCCCTCCCACCCAGGTCGGACTTCTGAGTGCAGAGGGGCAAGAGGCGTGAATAACCCTGTACTGACTCCCAGTCCTTTGTACACGCCCCCAGCTGAGCGGTGATAGAGGGTATGCTGCCTGGGAGATTACTTTTTCCTGGTGCAAACGTCGGGATTCGGGTGGGGGGACGCAGAAGCGAAAGGGGCACGGGGTGGAGGTGTGCGGAGCTGACAAGTGAAGGAGGAGCGGGGCCGTGACGCCGGCGCGTCGAACGTACGCAGCAAACGTTTTTGAGGCATGCCTGAGAAAGATCGGCCACTTCGTAGCCGTGTTCCCTTGGGCAAGGTCTTCAACCTTCGGAGCTTTAGTTCTTTTTCTTTGAATTGGGAGAATGTTGTGTGGACTGCTGGGAGTGGACGCCAAGTGTTGGGGACTCGGGAGGCACTCAGTGAATAAATGCGGGACGTGCTGCTGTTGAGGAGCGGGGTCTGCAGCAGTGGGGCAGAGGCCACGCCTACGCTAGCGAGGTGACTCCCCTGGACGCGGCCTGTGCGTCTCCTGCCCACAGCCAGGAACCAACACCCCAGGACTTGATACTGCCGGCTGCCTGCCAACTCACAGGCCTGCGGGTCCATTTCCCGACGGCCAACCTCGGGGAAGCCCCAGAAACGTGTTCAGCACCCCGGCCAGCTCCAGACCCCTCCGCAGCGCGGCGCCGAGGGAGCTGGCGCCGGCCACACGCATCTTTCTCAAGTCACGCAGCCGGCGCTGCAGTCCCCCGCCCCACCCCTCCGCTGCGGGAGCCGGCGGGACTCCCCCAGGCACAGAAGGGCATTAATCCACCGCCTTGACCACACCTGTCGGCGCCCGCTCGCCTCTGATTTGAATGGGAATCCACGCACTGTGTATGAGAGAGATTTCCCGCACTTGAGTGTGTTTATACGTGCCTTTGACACATGGTTTGCTCCGCACAGTGAGAGACCACATGAGAAAAGTTTGATACAGACAACTTATTGGTGAACACGCTACATAGTAGCTTGGCTGCCACTGGTGTGTTTCAGACGCTGGATCACATTTTTTAAAAAAAATTTATTTCAGACTACTATTTTAAAAATATTACATAAATCAAATCACCAATTAACAAGTGTTTTTTTTTTTTTTTTTTTTGAGACAGAGTCTCACTCTGTTGCCCTGGCTAGAGTGAGTGCCGAGTGCCATGGCGTCAGCCTAGCTCACAGCAACCTCAGACTCCTGGGCTCAAGCAGTCCTTCTGCCTCAGCCTCCCAAGTAGCTGGGACTACAGGCATGCACCACGTTGCCCGGCTAATTTTTTTAGCTGTCCAATTAATTTCTTTTCTATTTTTGGTAGAGATGAGGTCTCGCTCTTGCTCAGGCTGGTCTCGGACTCCTGAGCTCAAACAATCCGCCCGCCTCGGCCTCCCAGAGAGCTAGGATTACAGGCGTGAGCCACCGTGCCAGGCCTACTAACAAGTTTTTTTTAAAAAATCAATAATTTGACTTTAATACTCTCTGCCCTACATTAATACTAGGTTTTGAGTATGAACAGAAAGTGAGAGAAAATAGACTAGGATAAATCAAATGCTATCAGAAATTATTGTCTAAGAATAATAATCAGGAAAATGTTGTGGGCCATATTTCTAGTGTACTCAGTGCTAAACCTATGGCTGACAGGTGGACAAATTGGAAAAAAACACTGAAAAACCATTGTGATAAAATTTTGTCATGTTAGCTAAAATGGCCCTCTACTTAACTGCACTCAACCACTTTATAAAATACAGACAAATCTGTATTGCGTGACCAAGAAGAAACAGAGAGTATTATTGAAATCGATCTGTTTATTCACAACACATAATAATATTATATAATACTCTATATAAAATTATATTTAATATATGGTAGGCAGTAGGAATAACACAAAAAATAAAACCCGGACAGGTCTTGTATTTATAAACTGAGAGTCTAGAGAGAAAAATACAGTTAAAAGAGCAATTTCAGCACAGCATTGACAGGTGCATTTAAAGAGGCCTGTATGACAACTGTCACTGGAATATAAAGAATCTATGAACTACGTAGAGGCTTTAGGGAAGGCTTCTCAGAACAAGCAGCTTCTGAGCCGGATCTGGAAAAAGCTGAGTTGTCAGAAGAAGCGAAACTTGCTCAACTGCTTAGACAAGGAGCACAAAAACACTTAGAAGTGAAAAAAACTTAGTATGCCTTCTCCTATGAATGACACAGGGAGTATTATTATGGACTCGTGGATATTAATGTAGTCAATGCATATCAATCAATCACTTATGATTGTTTTCTTTTCCATACTAAGATTGTCCCACCTTTGACCACTGAGATCCCCTTCAGGCTGGCTCTAGAGTCCTCTTGACGTGGCTCAGATTTTGAAAACTTCCCCATTGTACTTTACGGCACAATGAAGATGCTCCAAGCTCACTTGACCTGGGGGCAGCCATTACTCCAAGAATCACTGGGAGTGGCGAATAGCATTTAGAGACCTGATTTGGGGCAGTAGCGGTGATTATTGCCCCTGGATCATTATGGAATAGGTCCTAGGTCCTTTATGTGGGCAGCCCTAGGATATATATTGTTGCTGTTTTAATCAGGAGATGGTGACGATGATGATGATACAGTAGATAAATCAGACACACCCTGAGCAGATGATCAAAATTGATATCACCCTGGGAAGGACAGTGTCACTTACATAGTATTGTAGCTAGACATGCATAACCTCAATCTAATGGCAAGGAAATATCAAACAAACTCAAAATGAGAAATAGTTTATTTTAAAAGTTCTTTTAAAAAAGGTTGAGTTCGAGACCAACCTGAGCAAGAGCGAGACCCCGTCTCGACTAAAAATAGAAAGAAATTATCTGGACAACTAAAAATATATAGAAAAAATTAGCCAGGCATGGTGACGCATGCCTGTAGTCCCAGCTACTCGGGAGGCTGAGGCAGGAGGATCGCTTGAGCCCAGGAGTTTGAGGTTGCCGTGAGCTAGGCTGACGCCATGGCCCTCTAGCCCGGGCAAAAGAGTGAGACGTGAGACTCTGTCTCAAAAAAAAAAAAAAAAAAAGAGGTCAATGTTATATAAGACAAAGAAAGACTGAAAAAATGTCCCAGTCTAAAGGAGACCAAAAAGACTTAACAATTAAATGTAATTCCTGATCTAGACTGGTTTCTAAACTGGAGGTAAAAAAACAACAACAACAACAACAAAAAAACCACTATAGAGGGTATTAATTGGTCAATGGACACATTTGGAATATGAATAGAAGATTAGAAAGAAATATTGAATCAATGTTAAGTTTATGGAAGTTGAGAATATTCTTACTCTTAGTTACACTCAACCATGATTTATGCAACTTACTGTCAACTGTTTCAGAAAAAAAATTCATGTGTGTGTGTGTGTGTGTGTGTGTGTGTGTGTATAGATAAATAGAGCAAATGATAAAGTAAATCAAGCAAAATGTTAATAATAGAAAAATCTTGGAAAATGGCAAAATGATTTTCTTTGTATTATTCTTGCAGATTTTCTGCAAGTTTAAAATTGCTTCCAAATAAAAAGTCTAAAAAGTCATGTCTATATAGATACTTGCAATTCAATTTCCAATTATTTACTTAACTTCTTTGATTTTGTATTTATACTGAACATCTTGGTTTCTAACAACATCAACATAATTATTTATCTTATCGTACACACTAAATGATTTTAAGCTAATAACATCAGCATCACCACTAATAATAAAATTGACAAGTAAAGTTTGAGATTTTCTTGCAGTTTTCTTTTGTCCTTACAATATATCACACTAAGTTTGTACAACTATTATGTTCTAAAATTACTTGAAATAATGCTTTTCTATGTGTGATTATGTTACCAGTTAGATATGTTTCATTTGTTTTCGTTACTTTCAATTTTAGGAATTATTTTTATATTTAATTTTACTTTTGAATATACATTTTTATGATTTGACAGTTAAACTTTAAAGCAAATCATAGTTCTAAATTTAAAACCTTAAACCAATACGTATTTGGGAAAATGTTACTCTCTTTCCATACTTCGCAATAGATACGTTTAAAAATTTTAGCTTTGGGGCCAGGCAGGGTGGTATGCACTTGTAGTCCCAGCTACTTGAGAAGCTAAGGTGGGAGAGCTCAAGGATAGGAGTTCGAAGCTGTAGTGTGCAAAGACTGCACCTATGAATAGTCTGCACTTCAGCCAAGGCAACATAGTACGACCCTATCTCTAAAAAAAAAATTAGTTTCTGATTTACCTGTCCTGTGTGCCTGGGTGTGTTTCTTTTTTTTTTTTTATTTCAGCATATTATAGGAGTACAAATGTTTAGGTTACATATATTGCCCTTGCCTCACCCGAGTCAGAGCTTCAAGCATGTCCATCCCCCAGATGGTGCACATCACACTCATTATGTGTACATAGACCCATCCCCTCCTCCCTACTCCTATCTGCCCGACACCCAATGAATGTTATTCCTATATGTGCACTTAGGTGTTGATCAGTTAAAACCAATTTGATGGTGAGTACATGTGGTGCTTATTTTTCCATTCTTGGGATACTTCGTAGAATGGGTTCCAGCTCTATCCAGGATAATACAAGAGGTGCTTGCTATATCACTGTTGGTTTTTTGTAACTGTGTGTGTGTGTGTGTGTGTGTGTGTGTGTGCGCGCGCGCGCGCGCGCGCGGCCTGTATAAAATGCAATATACTATTTACACTGTTCTCTGTGTTGCCTTTTTAACTTAACATTATACTCCAGACTCTTTCATACCAATATTCTTTTTGTATGGTTTTATAGTACTCCATCTAGGAAAAGTTACATAGTTTTTGTTATGGAGATATATCTTAGTTTCATTCCACCAATGTTTATTGATGGTTATTTGTGTGTTTTAGTAATCTTTTGCCGTCATAAATAATGCTGTATATGTCATTTTATACATGTACAGGTATATAATGAAATAATATAAAATAGTTACAGTTTAATCAAAGAAGAAATGGCACATGACAGTACAAAATTCATTGAATGGCACAAATAGAGCATGGAGAGACAGTATATAGTGCCTGATTATTGAGACTGGGCTCTGAAGACACATATAAATTTAGTATAAAGTAACAGGTATAACTTACGTATATTCTTAAAAGTGAGATCGTTGAATCAAAGGGTAAAAGGATCTGTAATTTTGTTATATATCACCACATTCCTCTCAATGGACTTATTTCAAATTGTATCTTCACTAGCAATGGATGACAGTGCCTGGTTTCTCCCAACTTGTACAACACAGTGTTGTCAATTTTTGAATTTCTGCCAATTTGTTAGGTGAGAAATGGTTTCTCCGTGTGCTTTTCATTTGCATTATTTTGTTTTGAGTGAGCTTGAGTATCTGCTCATATGTTTAAGGGCCATTTGCTTTCCTTTTTTATGTGAACTGCTGGACTATGACTTTGGCTCATTTTTCTATTGGGTTGTCGTTTTGCATTTTAAAATTGATTTTTTAGAGCTCTTTTTGTCTTGGGGAGACAGCCCTTTGAAATAACATAAATTGACAATATTTTCTCCAGCTATTCATTTGTCTTTTCACATTTTCTTATTTTGTTTCCTTTTCTTTTTGACATGCAAAAGTTTTAAATGTTATGTGTCATCGAATTTGTCAGTATTTTTTTATTATTGCTTCCGGATTTCGAGTCACATTTTTAAAGGCTTTACTCATTGCTAAGTTATGAAGAAATCATCTGTGCTTTGTTCTATTATTTTGGGGTTTATTTTTTTAACATTTACATTTTTGAATCCATTTACAATGTATCTTGGTACATGAACTGATGTATCGACCCAATTTTATCTTTTTCCAAATGGTTGTCCAGTTGTTTCTACATCATGTATTTAAAAATTCACCTTTTCTTTGATAGCTGAAGTGACTCCTTTATCTTATACTAAATTTATGTATGTTTTTTTCAGAGCCCAGTCTCAACACTTGAATGCCGCGCACTGCCTCTCCATGCCATACCCGTTCCGTTCAGTGAATTGCATGCTGCCACGTGCCATTTCTTCTTTATTAAACTATAATTGTACTTTCATAGTATTCTTGAACTTTTCACTCGTTTATATTTTATTTATTTTATTAATTAAGATGAAGATTGGATATATACATCAGGAAATCTAAAATGGAAACTAAAACAAAATAAAAGGTTATGGATTTATTTTTCTTTGAAAAGAAATCAGAAGATATGATGCCCAGGGCTGGTCTCAGGAACTCATGCTGCTTGTGCCTTTCTGCTCCACCATCCTTTGGGAGTGGCTTCCAGTATCAAGGTTTCTTCATAGCTCAAGATTACTGCTGGAGTTCCAGTCGTCCAAATGCGTTCCAGGCAAGACGAAGCAGAAGAGGAAGAGATAAAAAGAAGTCCAACTCAAACTGTCCCATATATTACGCTGGCCAATGTAATATGCATAGCAGGGCACATTATCACTCCCAGGGTTCTAGATTTGGTAAACAATTTATCTCTTTCATGTTTCCCCAGCCAGACTGTAAGTAACTTGAAAACAAAGATAGATTTTTCTTTAAATGACCCATAAAACCTAGTATAGTCTTTCAGGTAATAGAGCACCTAAAATAAACATTTGATTAAATTTATATTTCATTTAAAACCACACATAAAAACAGACACATAAGAAGACTCATAAGAAAATTTAAGTATATGTTGTGCCTTTCATAAAATACATAATTTATTTTAATGCTCTGTTCAATGTTTGGACACGATGTACTATTATATTTGGTTTCGTCACTTATATTTTTTCTACCACATCATGCAGCCTCATTTAAATAAGATCATGCACATATTTCAAAGTAATAAAAACACATCACTCTTTCTAGACCAGCAAGCTGTAAGAATCTAGATTTAGTATCAAATATATCATCAGAGTAGAAAAATTATATTTCTAAAAATTAATTTAATCTTAGCATTCAGGTACCTTAAAAAATCACTTTCTAATTAGCAAAGAAGACATATTATCATGAGTGATCACTGTGAATTATTAAAGAATTATACAGCTTAGAAATTAATTTGGAAATCTTTATGATTTTCTAATTATAGAAGAAACATATATTTCTTAAAAACTCAAACATGTTAGAAAGTCCCTGACACCCTTCTCTTCCCAAACTTTCCCCACAGATATTGCAATGGGACTTTTCATATTTCTACTGATACTCCTACTACTAGTTTTACAGCTGATGTTAAGTATTATTACTTTTAACCTAGTCATTCTGAACCTAATTAATATCAGAATTTATCTATTCATAGTTATCAAAATTGTACATAGGTTTATAATTTCAAATGTTTATAACAGGCTTATTAAACCGTGGTGACACTGACATGATTGACACACTATTATGAAAGAAGAGTTTTTAGTTCTTTTGTGCTCTCAACCCATATATCGACCTGTATGTGGGCACACACACACTTCCTCTCCATCTTCCAAATTCAATCATACTGTAATTTTGGGTTGGATTTACCTTAAACATTCACATTTTCTGCTGATGTAGTAATCAGTAAATCCAAACCACATAGTATACTGTGTTAACATTCTTCTCTTTTCTTAGAACACTTTTGTTTTCCTTGATGTTAAAAACCACTTCATTGGATGATTTGCCTAGTCTCTGTGTAACTACCATTAATCTTCTCAATATATTCTAAAACAGCTGATTATTTTATGAATTTCACATGTTTCTTGGAGACTACACTTCTGAAGACCTACACTCTCCTACTCCAATCCGGATGAATGCTTTCTGGATCTGCTGCACAGGTTATTGTCTTGGTTCTCTGTTATCATCTTGGATAATTCCTTTGCCTGGCTCCTTTGCCTGGCCAGGCACTGGGTCTTCCTCTTTCTTGGTTTGTATCTGTTAGGAAGGAGCACACTCTCCAATAACTTTCTAAGAAAAAGTATGTGAGAAAAGATAAATTTTGGGGGGGAACTTTTATATCATAACTATCTTTATTCTACCATAACAATTTATTAAAGGTTTAGTTATTGTCTTAGTTTGGACTGTATAACAGAATATCACAGGCCAGGTGGCTTGGAGGCAAGATAATTTTATTTCTCACAGTCCCAGAGGCTAGAAAGTCCAAGAGCAAGGCAGATTTGGTGTCTGGTGAGGGCCTGCTTTCTGGTTCCCAGACAGCCATCTTGTCGCTGCACCTTACATGGCAAAAAACATGAGGGAGCTCTTTGGCATCTCCTTTTTTTTCAATCAGAAAAGTTGACACAAATGGGATCTCTTTTATAAGGGTAGTTTCCTGTTCTTTAAGGTTCTACTCTTATGACCTATTCACCTACCAAAAGCCCTACCTCCTAATACTCTCACATTGGGGATTAGGCTTTCAACACATGAATTTTGGGGGGACAAAAACATTCAGTCTGTAACAGTTATGGAATCTGAGTTTAGACATAATTTTCTCTCAGAATTTCAAAAAAATTACTTCATTTAATTTCTCAAATGCAACATATTCTCATTCCTGGTCTATTGTATGTAATTTATTTTGTTCTCTGAAAGCTCTTAACATGCCTTAATTTATTCTATAAATATTTATTGAGCACTTATTATGTACCAGGCATCCGAGGAAGGATACAGAAGTTAATGAAAGACACAAACATTTATGTCCTCTTGGCACTTATATTCTAGTAAAGGAAAGAAATCATATAAAAAATAAGTAAAATATATAGTATGTTAGATGGTGATAAGTACTAAGGAGAAAAATAAAACAGTGAAAAATCTGAATAGAAATGAAATTTTAGATAAGGTAGCCGAAGAAGGTGACTTTTGAGTAAAGCCTCGAAGGGTGTGTAGATATTGGGGGTGAAGGAGATGGCATTCCAGGGGGAGGAAACAACAAAGTGCAAAGGTTCTGAGGGAGGTATGGTGGCTTTGGAATGGGTCAATTTAGCTAAGATAATTTCAAATAGCTTCCATGTGTGGTTCTTGGCTGCGACTATCCACAAGGGAAATTTGCCCAAGGTTGGGAAGGTGAAAGGGAAGCAGCAGTTGTTTCTTGCTCAGAAGATTAAGGTAGAGTCAGATGCTACTGCAGCTCATGCAGTTGCCACAGATCTGTTGGATCACCTTTGTCAACATGGGACATCAGCCAGGACCACAGCTCTTCCAGATCCTGATGGACATCTGTCTTCAATTTTTTCAACTCCTGGGCTCAGTGCATGTTTAGCTCTGTGGAAAAGGATACTGACTTCTCCAGAATGTCACCTGCAGCATTGACACCAGAGTTTCAGGTGGTGGATGATCACTCTAGGTTCTAAAGAGAGACGTCCAGGTCATCACTGGTTCTAGCTCCTCCTCAAGAGTCCTATACTGTACTTGATCTCCCACACTTTTTGCCTGTCTTTTCTTTCCAACTCCCTGCCTTACTGACTTCAGAACTATCATCACAAGCAGAAGCAATAGGCATTTATAAACTGTTTAACCAGTGACTTCAATCGTGTAAGGTCAAATCCCTAAAATTAATCCCGTATTCTATGCCATTCATTGTGGTTCTGCTTCTTTGATCAAACCCTTACTCATACAGTGGGATAGTGTCTGACTTGTTGGAGGAACAGCAAGGTGACTAATGTGTCTGTGGTGGGCTGATTGAATGGGAGAATAATAGGAGATGAGTTAAGAGAGGTAATGGGAACAAATGGTAAAGGTTTCTGAAGGTCAAAGTAGGGATTTTGTTTTTATTAATACTCTGAGGTGGAAAGTCACTGGAAGATTTGAGGCAGAAGAGAGACGTGATCTGACTTACACTGTAATATTATCTTTCTGACTTCTGTTTAGAGAGAGACTAAAGTGAGGCAGAGGCAGAGGCAGGGAGGCCATTTATGAAGCTATTTTAATAATCCAGGCAAGATATGGTGACAAGAGATGTTGGTGTCTTGGACCAGAATAGTGATGTGGTAGTGATGATAAATAGTTAAATTACGGAATTCTGAAAGGTAGAGCCTATCTGCTATGCTATGTACTATGTATACATGTCTTTTGGCCTGTGCAACTGAAAAATATGGAGTTGCCATTAACTGATATGGGAGCAGTTGGAGGTGGTGCAGGTTTTAAAAGAGAGATAACAGCTTAATTTTAGATGTACTAAATTAGAGACACTTATTAGAAATTTAAGTAGACTTATTTATCCCATAAGAGATTTTAAAAAAAGAAATTTAAGTAGAGAACTTAAGAAATTGGTTGGATGTACTGGTATGTAGTTTAGGGCTGGAGATAAAAATCAGGGTGTGGTCAGCAATAGTTAGTATTTAAAATCTGGATGCCAGTTGAGATAAGCCAGGTAGCTAATAACTATAGCTATAAAAGAGAGGAGGCCCAAGGGCCATGAGATTTGGGGCCCTCCAATATTTGGAAGTCAGAGTCACGAGAAGGAACTAGCAAAACGTATATTCACAAGTGGTCAGTAGAGTAGAACTACAACCAGAAGATTGTGATATTCTTAAAGACAGGAAAGAAAGTATATCAAGGAAGGAATGATAAATTTTATCAGATACTGCTATGAGTCAGTTAAGATGAGAATTGACCATTGTATTTGGCAACATGGAGGTAATTATTAGTTGATGATCCTGATGGCATATTGGGGACAAACCTAGCTGGTTTAAGTGAGCATGGGAGAAAATAATTTGGAGATAGTTGGTGTAGACTACTCTTTTAAAGAGTTTTAGTAAAAAGGGAAGGAGACCAATGGGGTGGTAGCTAGAGGAGGCTGTGGAGTCAAGAGAGTGTTTGTTTAAAGGTATGAGAAATAATAGTGGTTTGTATGCTGTTGGGAACAATATGCTGTAACAGGGAAAGTTGAAGGTGTGGTAGAAATGGAGAATGGCTGGAGAAGTCTTCCCGAGAAGAATTGGATGTGGTGCTTAAGCAGAAGGTTTGGCCTTATGGAGAGTGTGGCTAATAAATCCCAGGGACAGTAGAGAATGAAGAATATGTGGGTACAGATATAGGAGGATGGGTAGGTATAGAGGGTCAGGCTTGCGGAAGTTCTTTGATGGCTTTCAGTTTCCACAGCAATATTGAAATCAGGGGAAACAGCTGAGAATGGGTTGGAGGAGAATATGTCAGAGGTTGGAGGAGAGAGACCCGACCATGAAGTAGTTGTCTCGGAGAGCGGGAGGGTGAGAGGGTAATATTACCTGATTTCCAGGCAGCAGTAAGGGTCCACTTGAAGTTAATGTTCATGAATATAAAAATAACACCAGTCAATATGACTGTTTGTTTTCCCACCTTTATGTTCAGCTACACTGGTGTGGAAATGGAGTGGAAGGAAAATGTAATTTAGCTAGGGTTGTGATTTTGCTGAAAACAGGTGATGAAGTATAAGAGGGACAAAAATATTGAGATTTTATCCAAAACATTAATTAAAATTATTGACCATTGAGTTTAAACTGAAGGAAAGAAAAGAGAACATGAGAAGGGTAAGGGACTGAGAAAAGATGGTTAGATCAATGGATCTTCTCTGTTTCTGGTGTTCCAAGATGTGCCTTGGCATGGGGTCTTTTCCCATTCATTGTGGCTTACTGCACTTTTGGCTTTTCAATGTATGTCCTTCAGCTCTGAGAAATTTTATTGAATTATTACCTTGTTGTTTGTCCTCCACTCCACTTTTCTCGTCTCTCTTTTTGAGACTCCTTTTATGCATATGTTGGATCTCCTAATAGGTCCTTTGATTTTTTTTCTTTCTTTTTGGCCTCCATTCTTATTTCATGAATGCAATATCAACTCATAGCACTCTGGAAATATTAATTATAATTTTGGGGGAATTTTATTTTGCTCCCTGCACTGTCTCCATTTTTTCAAAGTTCTTCTTTTCCAGCATAATGAAACCCTAGATACCAATCCCCCAGCTTCAACTGTTAGCAATATTTTGCTAATCTGTTTCACTATTGTGTCAACTTTTGCAAATATGTTTTTAGTACATAATTTGAATTTGAATTTCAGTTTTAATCATAGTGTTTTGACGTACGTGATCTCTAAATTTTGAAAGTTGACTTTGTACTGTCCCTCCAATTGGGCTCTCACTTTCTTCTAACCCACCATGCTTTTTCTCTCTCAGTTTTTTACTTTTGCAGCTTGGATTTCATGCTTTACTATTTAATAACACTAAAGTTAATATTCAAAACTCCCTGGCCCTCTATCTTTTCCTCTGGCAAAATGTCAACCCTGAATGAACTCAGAAATTTCGTCTCCTTTTGCTTACATCTAAGCAACCTAGGGTTGTTGGAGAACATCCCAATAGAGAAAAGACTGGATACTTCCTAAATTTATAATCACTGATCTCAATTAGGCTCTCAACACTTTAGAAATCTTACTGCATTTTCCTGGTCAATTTGCTCTCTGTCATTCTTGGCAGCAACCTTAAAAAAAATTCACATTTCTCAAACTTCAACCACACCTTCTATCTTCCTTTTCATAATCAGTGGAAAATGTAGCCTGTTACTTTTGGAAAATATAATCCATGACACATGAATTATCTCAGCTTTCCAAACTCAAACTTAGTTACTAGTTACTCTTACGCTTAGTTACCAGTTAGGTACTCCCATGCTATTCATTCTCTCCGCCCCCCCCACACACACTAGGGAGCTGTCTCTTTTCCTTTCAGAGGCCAGTTCCTTTACCTTTGCTTGGAATCCATTCTCTCCCACTTTTTACAACTTTCCATTATCTATTATTCCTTTTCTTAAACACCTAAACACACACACTTTCTCTCTCTCTCAAGTAGATCCTTCCACTAGGTTTTAAATACACTCAAGACTCTCCAGTTAGAAAACAAACAAAAAACTCTTTTTCCCTTCTTCCATCTACGTCTATCCACCTCTTTTCTTTGTCATTGCAAAACCTAACCAAACTTCAGCCTATTCTAACTTCTGTTTCCAACCCTTGGCCAAAACAACTCTTGCTCAGCTCGCCAGTGACCCTCACACCTCTAGATTCTTTCCAGTCCTCATCTCCCTTCACTCCTCAGTGGTATCCAGCACCGTGGACCTTCATCTCTGAAACACTCTTGAATTTTGCTACGCAGCATTGTTCTATTTTTTAACTTCCTACTTCTCCAATTAATTCTTCTCTCCTTTAAAGACTTCTTTTTCTTTATCCAGCCTTTGAGTGTTAGAGTTCCTTGAGACTCACTCCCAAGTCCTCATTTCTCCAACCTGGAACCTCTTACCAGGTGATCTCATTTATGCCCTTGAGTTCCTTTACACCTCTCCTCAGAGAAACCTAAGCTTTATATCTCTTCTGATTTCTAAACAATATAAAAAGTATTTACCATCTTCATTTGTATGCCTCAAAGGCACCTAAAATTCAACATATTCCAAGCTACACTTGTGATCTGAGTGGATCATAAAATCACCATATTCCAGACTGAACTATGACCTTGTGATGTGTTCCCCATCTCAGTGATGACACCAACATCCATCCCGCTGTGCAAGCTAAAGACCAAGAAGTCATCTTTTCTACCTTCCTCTCCTTCTTTTCTACCACACATATCTCATTTATCACCAACACCTTCTGACTGGTGCCCTATATCCACTCTGAACTCCAAAAGCATATTGCAGGCAGAGCAAATTTAATCACATCATCCCCCCACACAAGCACACTAAAACCCTTCAGTGGTTCTTTATTGCTTTTACAGAAAAAAAATGAAATAAAATCTTAAGATGACTGATAAGAGATGACCTATAAGCCATTGGTTTGGCCCTACTTACGTTTCCGGCTCCATTGCACGGCATGCTGACCATTTAGTTTTTTTGAAAGTGTCATGCTTCTTCTTGTTCTTGGATCTGGGCCTAAGCTGTTTCCTGTCTCTGGAAAGTCCTGCTAAAGTCCCCCAATCCTCTGCCAACTTAACTCCTCTAGATCATTCAGATTTTGCCTCAGCTACCACTTCTTCAAGGGAGCCTTCCTTGGTTACCTTGGCCAATTTGCTCAAGCAAGTATGTGCTTTCTTGGCAATGATTTATTTGTCTGGTTCTTTAGTTAAAGTCCATGTTGCATTAGCACCTATTCAATTCTCAGCCTCTGAACAGTGCCTTGACACATAGTATACACGTAATACACATTAGCTGAAGGGATAAATGAACAGAATTTTTTTCTATAAATATTATGTGAATAGTTTAAACTTTAAGCAAAATTGTGATTTATTTTCTAACCACAGTGAAATAGTATCAAGAAAAATACAATCAAGTGGCCTATGTGAGAAGATCTTTTTTAAGAGAACCTCTATGAGAATGTTAGACTTTCATAATTTTAGACTATATTTTCTCACATAAAATAAAGCTAATCTCATATTCTCTTTAATGTGTGATCACTTTTGGTATAGTTTGGATGTTTGGCCCCTCCAAATCTCATGTGGAAATTCAATCCCGATTGTTGGAGGTGGGGCCTGGTGGGAGGTGTTTTGGTCTTGGGGGTGGATCCCTCATGAATGGTTGGTGCCTTCCCAGTGTTAATGAGTGAATTCTGGCTCTGTTAGTTCACACAAGAGATGGTTGTTTAAAAGAGCCTGGCACCGTCTCCACTCTCTCTCTTGTTCCTGTTCTCACCATGTGACATGCCTGCTCCCTCTTCATGCTTTGTCATGAGTGAAGGCTTCCTGAAGCCCTCACCAGAAGCAGATGCTGACATGATGAGTGTTGTACAGTCTGCCGAACCGCAAGCCAAATAAACCTCTTTTCTTTAGGAATCACACGGCATCACATATTTCCTTTACAGCAATGCAAAATGGACTAACACAACTTTCAAACTCAATACCTATAGAGGCTTAAACACTAATTAATTTAAAATAATATAAATGGGTATACTCAATAGTTCTAAATCATTTCTGTGCTCTATTTTGTCAAGTCAACTGATACCATCATTCAAATTTTCATTTGATAGCTGTCTCAGAAAAGAGTCAAGGAAATATGAACTTCATTTAAGTACAAAAATGACCATTATACAATTTATATAAATCCAAAAAAGCACATTAATAGCTCTATGAGGCAGGGTTTTAGTTGGAAACAAAGGAAAGGGACTATGGTTGACGCAACCCAAAAAGGAGTTTATTGAACATATATTGGATAACTCAGAATTTCCAGGAAGATAGGAGAACCAGCCAGAGGAGGGCAGGCTGGGCAGCCAGGAACAACATGGTCAAAATCAGGTCCTGGAACTTCATTGGGGAGGGTGCTGCTGCTGCCACCAGAGTACCTGGGGCCTCAGAGGGCACTGCCACCTGGCAGCACTGATTGGCAGCTGGTGCTGTCCTGGAAGCTGATGTGGCTGCAGCCCCCACCACCCGGCCAGAGCGGACTCTCTACTGTCACGACTTCCGAAGATCACAAATTCCCGACACAAACTCTAGAGCAGGTGTGTCTTACTTATCAAGGCTTGTCTCTTGTCCATACTCCAGGGGCAAGGAGGCTGACAAGCAGGGATTTGGCTTGGGCTTCTAGGACGAAAAGAGAGTTTTCCTTCCCATCAAGATTTGGATGGGGTAGAATTCCCAAATATGGAAGGGAGTTCAGATAGTACATAGCCAAAAAAAAAAAAAAAAAAAATCAAATAAGAATAGGGGAAGTATTAAATAAATTCTGATTTAACCATGCAAAGAAATATTAAGTGACCATTAAAATATTTTGCAGTAGTGCTTAATAACATAGGCTATCATATTTGATTTTAAAAATGGTATGAAAATTTATATACAAATGACCTCAATTACTTTTATGTATTTATCATACATATTATACATATCATTATTTATCACTATATACATCATAGTATAGATGTACATTAACACACAGATGTGGCTGGACAAGGACTCTGGGCTCCTCTTCAGCCCTTTTTCCTTTCCTGTCTCTCCCCTCAGTTGGAAGGGTAGCTGAAGTTACACTGTGAGAGACAGTATTAGGAAGAGACAGAAATACAAATGATTTCTACTAGATCATCCACACTGAAGGATCTGAAAGACCCATGCCCAAGATCCTTGATCCCCTTTTCAGAATGGAGTAAGGGAAGAAAGATTTCCCAGTTTAAAACACAAGAGGTATAGCTGTAGGCAGGAGCTAGGATCCTGCAGGGAAGGTAAAGTTTTAAGAAAAAAAGGTGCAGGAGAGAGAGAGAGAGAGAGAGAGAGAGAGGGAGGAAGAAAGAGAGAGGGAAAAAGAGAGGAAGAGGGAGGGAAAGAGAGAGAGAGGGAGACAGAAAGGGAGAAAGGGGGGAGAGAGGAAAAGAGAGGGAGGGAGAGAGGAAGAGAGAAGCCCTGCAGAAGGGAGCCCTGCAGGAAGGCTTGTATGAGGCCCCCTCTGAGATGTGTGAATAGTTATCACTCGGACTCCAAATGTTTTGCGGATTTTTAAAAAATTAAAATTTTCTTTATTTTTATAGAATTAGGTGGTACAAGTGCAGTTTTGTTACATGGATAACGTAATACTTCATTCTTTCAGGTAATGAATTGTAATGTCCTTCCCAGTGGGGAATAATGACGGAACCATCTAACATTGTATGTATATCGTGAGACTGTGAAACAGCAGGGATCCTAATTAATGTTTTAAATTTGCTTCTTGTTAATGCTATTACATAGGACTGCACACTTACAATTCATACAAAGTTTGGGCCTCGAAATCTCTGCATGTATAGAAAGCATGAAAGAAAACCCTCAAAATGAGTGGCCAGCCTCTGAAAAACGGGAATACAGGTGATTTTTTACTTTCTTTTACTGTGTTAGAGTTTCAAATGTCTATAGTGGGAAAGTATTACATTTAAAATAATATATATAACATATATTTGAATTCATTTGTCTGTTTGCTTAAAAAGGCAAAACATTAACCATAAAATGAGTGTTATAAGGACAAGATTGGCATGAGGTTTCCTTATGTGTAGTCTCTATCGTTAGCTGGTTCTCTGAATGACTTCCTGGGCCCTATCTTGGGGAAAAACGAGGGGTCATTCTTGGAAGACATCCCTATAGCCCTACCCTCTGAACCTCCCCTGAGTGACCCCTCCCTCTTCCTTGCTGCTGACCTTTTGCACCACGGGGCCCATCAGTATCAACATCACTGCAGTGTGGCCAACCCTGGAGGCCCAGGCTCTGATGAGGTGCTAAGTGCAGTCCTGCACAATGCAATTAATTTGCCTCAAGTTTAAGCCAGTAATTAGGTTCTCCAAGTCAACAGCCTTCTCCTCTGGGTCCCTTTGACTCTTTTTTATTATGGTAAAATATATATAATATAAAATTTACCATTTTAACCATCTTTAAGTGCACAGTTCAGTGGCATTAAGTACATTCACATTGTTGTGCAACCATCACTACCATCTATTTTCAGAACTTTTTTCCATCTTCCCAAACTGAAACTCCATATCTATTAAATAATTCCCCACTCCCCTGCTCTTAGCAACCACTATTCTACTTTCTGTCTCTATGAATTTGACTACCTCAGGCATCTTATTTAAGTATAATCATGCAGTATTTGTCCTGTTATGACGGGGTTATTTCACATAGCATATCTCCAAGGTTGATCCACGTTGTAGCATGTGCTAGAATTTCTTTCCTTTCTGAGGCTGAATAATATTCCATTGTATGTATATACCACATTTTGCTTATCCATTCATCCATCAATGAACACTTGGCCACCTTTGGCTATTGTGAGTAACATTGTTTTGGATGTGGCTGTACAAATATCTGTTCGAGTCCCTTCTTTCAATTCTTTTGGGTATATACCCAGAAGAATTGCTGGATCATATGGTAATTCTGTTTTCAACTTTTTTAGGAACTGCCATATGGTTTTCCATAGTGGCTACACCGTTTTACAATCTTACCAACAGTGCACAAGGGTACCAATTTCTCCACATCCTCGTCAACACTTGTTGTTTTCTGTTTTTTTTTTTATAACAACCATCCTAATGAAAGTGAAGTGATTTTGATTTGCATTTCTCTCATGATTAGTTATATTGAGCATCTTTTCATGTGCTTAATGGCCATTTGTATATCTGTTTTAGAGAAATTTCTATTCAAGTACTTTGCCCATTTTTAAATCAAGCAGTTTGTTTATTTGTTGTTGAGTTGTCCCTTTGACTCTTGAAATCATGTTTTTTCTTGCTAATTCTTCTTCTAATGACTGTGAAATCACTGGAAAATAAGTGCAAAGAAGAAAAGTTAGTAAAAAGTAGTATTCCACTTTAACGGGTCTGATTGTTACATCTGGTTCTACGTAAGCAAGGCAGTTTCGGAGTCTCAACAGATGGTGCACAGCAATTGAGCTTTGCTGATAGAGTTACGACAAATTCCATTAAATTAAAAATCCCACTTAGCAGATGCCTTCAACAGTTGTTGTTCTCTCTGAAGCTAATCTCTGTAGCAAAGATATTACTCTTTTGGTGCTTGTCATTTGTAGTGTGTTTGGATTTTTAAAATTTGAAATTTTTCTACAAAGTAGAAATTGATATTTCAAAGTAGTATATTGATATTTTAGAAGTAGTTTATTTTAGGAGATTTGAGGTTTAGGAGGATGAAGACATAAAGAATACTTTCATTTGTGACAAAAAGGCACAATGGAGAGTGGGTCATTAATAAACCAGAAAAGATTTGCAAATAGGACATGTATGTATCAGCTTCCTTATAAAAATGTCTAATATACCCGAAGGCTATTTTGCTAAGGATTGCAATATATAGTAATGGAAGTTAAATATTATAAATTATTTTCTTATCTGACTAAGAGCACTAAAATAGGATTCTACTTATAGTTCTTAAAATTACTATTGCTAGATTTTCTAAATATCAGTAGTCACTTATTAAAATTGATAAAATATATAAACAAATCTATGACTGGATGATTACATTTTTATGTGAAAATATTATTTAATACAAGATTGAGATGACATATCAAAAAAATTCATTCTGTAAAGTCTTACCTAGTTCTTTAGAAAGCGGAATTTTTCCTTCGTACACATCATGGAACATTCCTTTTGGGGAGGATAATGAGAAAAGACAGCACAGGATTGAAAACAATACAGAGGAATGCAAATCAAACTGTCCAGTTTATACTGTCTACTGGACACACATTGCTGGAGGACTCATCATTATTTCCAGCTCATTGTATGTCCAAAGCAAATTCCTTATCTCTAACCGGTTGAATCTTCCTAATATCTGTCTCTTTTCTCCATTCCTAATTGCCACTAAGATCAGTCCCTCACTCAACAACCACGTAGGCAGCAAGTCTTGGTGTAATTAACCACAAAAGTCTGGCAAAACTAAACTTCTATGAATCTTGCTTTCATCTGTATCCTTCCTAAGTAAAACACTTTTAATGGTTCATTGTTTAATCTCACATCAAGTCTTTTAAAGTCTGGTCTTCTCCAGTTCTCAGAATTTGGCCTTACCTTGCATACCCAAAGATACCTGTCCCTCCTTCCTCCAGCATGCTGTCTCTGCTCCATTTGCTCCTCCCTCACTGTTCTGCTTCTTGCCAGCTCTTGCCTCTGGCCTTCTGTCCAAAACCTAACCCCTGGAGTCCTGATCCATTTCCCACTCTCAATCCTTGTAGTACTTGGAGTTTAAACTTCGCTGTTTACTTCCTAATTATATGCTGTTTCTGCAATTTTATACCTGTGAGTCACTTCTCTAATTACATTCTAAGCTCCTTGTAAGGGCTTCTTGGGAAACCCAGTCAGTTCACATGCGGTTCCAGACACTTTTCACCATTTCCACTGCCAATGCCTCTAAATCCCCCACGAGAACTGCTGTTGTAGCCAAAGGACTTGATCTCCCTCTGTCCATTCTTCCTGTTCTACGATCTATTTGCCATCCAGCAGCCATGCAAATCTAATACTGACACTCCTCTGCTTAAAGCTCTTCAATGGCCCCTCATTGTTCTTAGGGCTATAATAGCTGACATGTTTTTCCAGGAACTCCTGTGAAATAGATTTCCTTGGAACATAGATTTCCACTCAGAACTCTCTCCCTCTTACTCTGCAATTCAGGCCCAGTGTCTGTGTTTCAGTTCCTCCCAAGCTGGCTTAGTTTCCCATGCTTGCAAAGACTTGCATTTCTTTTTTCTGTTCTACTGTTAATTTTATATTCATTTATATGATTATTTAATGTCTATCTCCCCCACTAGATTGAAAAGCTAATGTGAGCAGGGGTCAGATCTTTTTAAAATCAGTGCCTGGTACATAATAGATACTTAATAAATATTTGTTAAATGAATGAGTGCACTTTTTATATTAAGACAGCCTAGGGCTTCCCTTCAGATCCCGTAGAACACTACTCCCCACCCTAGGACAATGGGAGAATTCAGAACACTTGATCCTTGTACACTGATAGATATGATCCTGCTTTATTAATACACAAATGATTTACATAAATTATACAATATAAATATGTTTGCAGTTTCAGATAATATAAGAAAAAGTATTTTTTCTTTCATTTATTTTATCTGCAAAATCTAAGAGAAATATTTACTTAGAAAAAATCCTATATAAATGAAAAACAATAAAATTTAAAATATTACTCCATTGCAAGAAGCATCTAACTAACTGATCATTTCGGATTACAAATTTATTTCAAACTACAAATACATTGGCAATGCCCAGATCACACATAGACATTCTCTGTTATGCAGTTGTATGGCAGAGGTAGGTATGCAAAATATACTAGTAATTGCTGGAGCCCTGGTGTGTTGGTAAATATTTAACAACCAGATTTTCGGGGAAAAAACCCAAAAACTTCAATTTATAATGCTTGCCGATTTCTGAGGTAACTGCTCCCACTGTGGTCAATTTCACACTACCAAGGCGGTCACTGAGGGCAGAATTGAAAAGCAATGCTGACAACTGGCTGTTGAGAGTCAGTATGGACTGGGAGCACACCACCGGCCAGAACACTGTATAAACAGCATGAATCTGTTGGAAAAGTCAATGACTTGACTTTATGTAGGTATCCTATGTAGATTAGGTTTCTTCAATTTGGGAAAAGTTCCAGGGAAATGGATAAAATATATTTAATTATATAACTATGAGTAAGATGACCATAGGTTTCACTCCTTCCCAGAATAATGACATTAAAAAGTATCACTTTAGATATTAGTTTCAACCAAATAAAAGGAAGTACTGCAGTTATCTCTAGATCAGAGTGGGAAAACTTTTTCTGTAAAGGACCAGATAGTAAATATTTTAGGCTCTGCAGACCATACAGTTTTTGTCACAACTACTCCACTCTGTTATTGTAGCATGAAAGCATCCATCTAAAATCCATAAAGAAATGGATGGGGCTGTGTTCCAATAAAACTTTATTTACGAAAACATGTGACGGGCCAGATTAGTTTACTAACCTCTGATGTGAATTTAGTAGAGTTTACAGAGATAAGAAGAAATTGGTTATTCGAATCACAATGAAAACAAACTTGCAGTCAGAATTCTCACACCCTAGATGTTTATTAATCTAAGCAGTGATTGACTCAGGAATGGACATATGACCCTACTCTGGCCAGTATGGACAGGAAATATACTGAGGGGCATCTGGGAAATGTCCTTCTGCTCCTACTGTGCAGCTGCTGGTCTGCCCCTGGGCATTGCCTTGACTGGCCGTGATACCTGGAATCACTGCAGTCACCAGCTACACTCAGGCAGGTAGCACCAAGAGATGGGACGAGCCAAATCAGTCAACCCTAGAGCTTGCCCTAAGGAGGATAATCTGGATTAACCTAAGTCAAACTTGGAAATTCCCTTTTCTTTGCCAGTGAATTATTTAAGAATGGGCATGTCTATAATTCTGAACAGTGACTGTGGAGGAGTTTTTCCCAGTTTTTAAAGGGGATACGAGGGAGCCTTTTCGTGTTGGGAAGTACTTGAAGCTGCTGCAGCCATTCTGCAAGCCAGAGGTCAAAAGCCAACATGATGAGCAAAGCACAGCAGAAGAATGAAGAGAACCCGGGTCCTCAGTGATGGCCATTTATCACCAACTTAACGAAGCCCAGAATCACCTTTCCTTAGGCTTTTTATGCTATCGGTGCCAATGGAGTCAAATCTTCTGCTCAGTGCCGCCGGAACCATACCACCTGCAACACTCGCTAATAAGTGCCATGGGCAGATTACATCGGCGTTCCTCCACTTGCCTAAGCGGGTTAGGAAGAAACAGCATGGTGTTTCCACTGCACCGACCTCTCTCCACTGTGCACTGGTAACTATTTCACAGAATCTGTGAAGACTGTATGGCTACAGACTTATTTTTAAATATTAAACAAGCCTAATGAATAAGCCAGAATGTTTTATACATCTGGGAAAAATTAGAATTTGTATATATTTTAGATTATAGACTGCTAAATCAATCACTTTAAAATTTGCACCAAGGATTGTAGTAAAATAATCATTACCTCTTAACAAATTTAGAGAAATTATCATGAGATTATTTGAGATTTTGTCATTGTTTCACTCAGATTTTCAGGTAGTTTGTTATTTAATTCAGCATTCTTTAATCATCACAGCAAAACATAAGAACCAATTTTAGGTAAAACAGTTTTGCCTTTATCACCCCATCTTAAAATACTTAAAGCTTGTTTAAAAACTTCTGATGCTCTATCTGTTTTTTCCATCTTTTATCATTGAAAATCAAATTTTTGTTTTTATTCTTTTTTGTTTGGACACATTTTAAAACCCCCAAATGTGGTGATTATAAATTTTTTTTTTTTTGAGACAGAGTCTTGCTTTGTCACCTGGGCTAGAGTAGGTGGCATCAGCCTAGCTCACCGCAACCTCAAACTCCTGGGCTCAAGCGATTCTCCTGCCTCAGCCTCCCAGAGTGCTAGGATTACAGGCATGAGCCATTGCTCCTGGCTGTGATTATGATTTTTTTTGAATTATTGCAAAGAATGATAAAAATAATTATCTCATTAGTATAAAAAATATAGAAAATCATTATTCTAGATAATAGCCCAGGAAATGATAAATTATCTATGTTCATGGAAATTAAAGAGAATATGTTTTTACATTTATCTGGTTTAGGTTTTTAGTGAAATAGTCCACAGAATGACACAAAAGTCATCATATACTTTTAAAGTAAACAGAAGAATTCATTCTTACAAAGATGATGTAAATGTACCATCTCTCTCTTGCCTTATATTTTTAGTTTTAAGGATAATTTCTGGAAAGGACCAGCATAATAACGAGACAGAAAACCTAGCCATCATCTTCCTAATGAAGTCAATATTCATCTTCAAGTACAAGCAAAATTTGTAGTAATTTTCTCTTTGAAGTTTGTTGTCAGTGTAACATGGGAAAGGAAAATAAGCTCACATTGATTTGGCCCTTCCACTGGGCCCCATCCCTTCATGCAGCATGGTCTTTAGTCCACTGTGTTCAAAAGATTCAAATCAAAATAGGGAAGGAAAGAAGTGAAAAAGGCTTTCTCTAATATTCCAGTCATGAATACGTCACTCACCTCACGTTCCGCCAGCTGAAAACAGTGCAAAATTGCCATAATGAGCTAGTTATCTCTTTTCTTCTTCCAACTTCCTTGCCCATTCAAAACTCTAGAGGAAAACATACTCTTCAATAATACACAGTGAACATTTATGTAACACTGGTTTGAAGAACTTTCACATATATTATCTCTTTTGATTCTACTAATAACCCTGTGAAGAAGGTATAACATTTAAAATTTCTAGTTTCAGATAAGATGGCAACTGGAACAGGCCATCTGACCCTCTCTCCTGACTTACTGCCCACCCAAACACTGGTGATGTCAGGGGTGACAAAGTGATTAATGGATATCCGTCCTGTTCAGAAATCAACAGAAGAAGGTGAAAAACCCCTACAGTGATAGAAGGTTGTTGGGGTCTGAAGTGGGGAAACAGCATCAGGAAATGTGGCCTGGAGCAGGAGAGAACCAGAATCACAGATGAGGGCAGGATTGGAAGACACAGGGCCATTTTCTCCCCCCCGCTACAGGAGGACAAGATGTCAGCAGTGCCAGCCCAGAGCGGCGGTATGAGCTCAGGACAGGAGTCTGGGTAGAGAAATCAGTGGCTCAGGCTAGCAGGATAAATAATTTATTAACGTTTATTAAAGTCTAAATTACCAATGACTCAACAAGAGCAGCACAAAATGTTGTTCTTAAAATGACTAACGAGGTAGATAAACCTGTGACCAAAAGAAATGAAGTAAAATGTGAGAAGTTGTAAACAAATATAACAAAATTCTCAGAATCCCTAATGATAAAAGTTAATCTGTCTAAATATTGCAGGATCTGGTTATGTGCTCAGTGAATAAAATGTTTCATACGTGAGGGCTCTTTATATCTAGCCTTCACTTCCAAGATTGTATTTTAAATCGTCAACAAAAACCATGATCTTTATTGTTATTAAGAAAAAAGGCAGTCATTAAAATAAGAAAGCTCCCAAAAAACAATCATTTTTTGTACAGAAAGAAATCCTTAAATTACTACCCAAGGCAAGCGGAAAATGATATTAGTGAACAGAGTTTTCTGAGTAAGGAATAACTATAGGCATATAGTACCTGGGGATTAAGGATGCTAAACACCTTGCAGCGAGAGGGGCAGCCCTCGGAGAGCAAGAATAGCTTGCCCAATATGCCAATAGGTTGCCACTGAGGACAACTTTGTGACTTGCCCAGGGGTCCCCCTGTTTGGTTTCTGATCCAGTCTTTCCCCCCTACATCACTGTCTTCATAAAGGAATATTATGTTATAGAAAAGTGCTCCTAACACCTGATGGACAAGGTGGGATTGAAGGAGGAAATAACATACTTCTAGAGGTAGCTTGCGGAGGAAAGAATATCCAAAATTCACAAGTAAGTAATATAAGAGGAAAGAAAGCTACTATTTCTTTGCACACTTACTCTTATGTCAGACCATGGACATGTAGCTCTTCACGTATATGCTGATTATTTTTAAATCATGCCAAATTTTAAGAAAATTCCATCTTTGGTCTTTAGGTCTCACTCTCTCCCATCCTTCTATCCCCTTTGCTGGCTTTGGGGACACAGAGCCAAGGCAAAGCACAGAAAGAAATAGAATTGGGGACGGGTATGTGGTCCTAGTGGTCAAATTTTCCTCAGGAGAGAGAGGACAAAATCGAGATGGGAGGAAAACAGGGAGCAAGGAGGAAACTGAGCTCAGGTTTTCAAGGAAGTTTTGTTTTGGGAATGGGAGCAATGCTTTGGGAGAGACACGGAATGAGTGAGAGACAGAGCAAAGGCACAGGAAAAGGATGTTAAGAGACGTTGTTTTGGGTTTGGAATTAGTTCCCACATAATATTCTAGAGGAGATGAGTATAAAGATTGGAATCACTTTGCTTACATATTGGATATTTGGTTATATGCTTTTGAATATGACATGGAGACTGAGACTGAGCCGCAAGGCCACTGATACAAATTTGAGTGACATATGTTAACTCATTGAATTCTTACAACACTAAGAACTAGATAAGTGTCATCCTCATTTTATAAGGGAGGAAACTGAGGCTCAGCGATGTGCAGTGTTTTTCCCAAACTACTCAGATTTTAAGTGGTGAAATGAGTTTCTAGCACAGATCTGATAAATTTATGCTAGTACATTGCACTAAACTGCCTATTTTCAAAGAGATAATATTAAAGGACTTTTTTTTTTGATTGAGGGCAGAAATGTGTCAGGAATAAGTTATGCTCGTAGCCATGCTGGTAAAGCTTAAGCTAACGCTGTCGTGTTTTTCCCAGAATTACACCGAAATGCTCGCCTCGCCGTGCTCGTGTTCTGACATATTCCATCCAGTGACAGTCCAACACACCAGCCGTGGATCGGACAGACCTGAGGTTAAGATCTGGCTCTTTCAGCTGCTAGCTCTGTGACTTCAGTTTCTTCACATGTAAATGAATGATTGTCCCCATCCCTATGTCATAGGGTTTTGAGGAGGTTAAGTGAGCATGCAAATAAGAGTACCTGGAATGGAGAAAGTGTTCAATAAGGGGCTCCTCCTCCTCTTCCACATTATTATTATTATTACTCTCAGGAGTCAAAGTTGCCCCCAACCAGAAGGCTGCGCACCTGCAAGCAGCACACACTCAGGCTCGCTCCGCTTGCCGGCTGTGTGAAGAGCTTCCTGTGGGCTCCACTCGACACCTTCAGCCTGCACGACGGAGGTGTCGTATTTCCTCCTAATCTTCAGCTTCTGCCTGCGCCTCTCCCCCAGGGAGGGAACTGGGAGGCGAAGGGGGTGGACGGCGTGCAGGCAGGTAGCATGGGGAGCTTCAGGGAAGAGAAAATCAACAAAAAGGGGAAGTGGAAGTTGCAGAAGCCAAATTTATCAGCTTCACAATGTTTCCTAAGGATGCCTTCATCTCGCTTCACGGAGCAGTCAGGAGCAAACCGAATATAATAAGCTGAATCAAATTCTTAGTGCAGAAAGGAAACTTTTTAAGGAAGACTGTGATAATTATTTTTAAGAAAATATTCTTGAGTTTATCTGTTTTGTTAATTTGAAGGTTTTATACATTGATTTTTCTCAAAACAGGAAGTAATTGTTTTCTACTTATCCATTTAAGTAGGTCATTTCCAGTTTTGACATAGATATGATTTTCCAGGAGATTTTAAGAACACAGATGAATCTGAAATAGAAATCAGCATAAAAGCAATTAAAAATGAGGTCGTAATATAGTACCAGAGGTTTTTTAAAAATTTCTTTTCTTTTCCTTCAAAACAGCTTATCGAGTACTTGGAACTCGTCAGACAGTGTCTCTGCACTTCACATACATTAATGGTGTCCTCGCAACCCCCTTACAAGGGAGTGGGTTTTATTACTGTCCCCATTTAAATAAATAAGCCTCAGAGACACAGAGACTCGATAGAACCACTGGAAGAACTCAATTAGGGCACGTATTTGACACAACACCCTGATTATCTTGTCTGCAGTTCTGATTACGTATCATCCAGATGTAAACCATTCCTCTTCACTTTTGTTTTAATCAAATAAAGGCTTTGAAGTTACTTTATTCTTTCTCATCTTTACTTTGGGCTTCGAGGAAAATAAGGGAACCGCGCCACCTGGTGGCTGCTCAAGGGGTGGACAATAAGGCGGCCCCTTACCGGTCAGAGAGGAGAGAAGGCCTCTACCTCGCCACTCACATCTGCCCTGCCAGGGCACTTCGCCTCTCCAACAGCTGAGTTGACCTTTCCTCAAGGGTCATTGTCTTTAAAAATCCCTTGCCCCAATTCACTATTGCAAAGCTGTGGAAACAACCCAAGTGCCCGTCAATCCATGAGTGGATTATTAAAATTTGGTATATGTATACAATGGAATATTACTCAATCATAAGAAACGACAGTGATCTAACACCTCTTATACTTTCCTGGATTAAACTTAAGCCCA